>CM022303.1:47728977-47755224 GCA_011799875.1 Thinopyrum elongatum | reverse complement strand
GTTGAAATCAACGTTTGTCGACAAAGGGAAGACTCCAGAATTCACCGGCCGATTTGAGAAGATAAGAGATCACTGGCCCGCATTTGTGGCCCACAAGACATCGGAGAAGAGTAAGAAGATGTCAGCGACAAACAAGAAAAATGCTGCAAAGAAGGAGTATCACCATCGCACGGGGTCAGGTGGCTACCTCAAAGCCCGGCCGTTGTGGGACAAGGCTGAGAAGGACCTGCTTGATAAAGGGGTCGAACCAGAGACATTGAACTGGCCAGACCGTTCAAGGACTTGGTTCTTCGGGGTTGGGGGAACCTTGGACCCTGAAACAGGGAAGTGCCGTTGGACGAAGGAGCAACTTGAAATACCCGTCAAGAAGCTTCAGAAGTATATCGCCGCAGCGCAGGAAGGGACGTTCGTTCCCGACAGAGAGAACGACGAGCTCACATAGGCCCTCGGGAATCCTGAGCACCTAGGACGAAAACGAGGCACGGCAGGCTCTGTTGCATGGAGGGTTGGGTTTCCCAGCGCAGGCGGTTACAAAACCCGGGAGAGGAGGAGGAAAGTGGAGCAGACGGAACTGCAGTCGCTGAATGCAAGGGTACGAGCGCTAGAGGAACAAGCACTACTAGTTCAGAGCCAGCGACCTGCCGGAGCTACCCCAGAAGCTACCCCTCCATCTCAGCGGAGAAGCAGCGTGGCTTCCACCGAGGTCCTTCAGCAGCCTGACTTCACGGCTCCCAGTTACCCCGTGGATGCTATCACGAAGGCTCAAGATTGCCACCTTATGGCGCAATGTCAGCACCTCAAAGTCAAGGCGGCTGTCGGCTCTGTTGCACCTTCTGGACCCGGCGCAACTTTTCACTGCCTTCCGATTCCACAAGGCTATGCTGTTGTGATGATCGATGAAATAACGGAGGGATTTGAGGAGCTCCAGCTTGACCACCCTACCGGTGAAGGGGAGACTCAGCTGGGTCTTGCTGTGAAGACTCCATGTCTATGGCGGAAGGAGCTCATCAACCTTCCGAACTGGACGCCTCCGCCTCCTCCTCCGGCGAGTCAGGGCACTCCGCCTCCTCCTCCGCCTCCTCCTCCGGCGAGTCAGGGCACTCCGCCTCCTCCTCCGCCTCCTCCTCTGGCGAGTGATCAGGGCACTCCGCCTCCTTCTTCGCCTGCGCCGGCGAGTCCGAGCAGCCCGCCTCCTTCTCCGCCTCGTCAGCAACAGCGGAAGACAGCCGCCGCCGCTTCGGCTGCTCCGGCGTGTCGTAGCACTCCGCCTCCTTCTCCGCCTCGTAAGCAACGAAGGAAGACAGCCGTAGCCACTCCGACTGCTCCGGCGTCTTGCAGTACAGCCAGAGGCGGGAGGCAATACAGATTCGGTCCGACTCTCACGCCTCTAGAGAAGTTACCATATGAGATGACCGACGAGGAAAACACGGAGATCTGTAAAGCCCAAGTGAGGGACTTTTTTGCAAAGAAAAATCCACCTCCGGAGGAGAAGATGGATCCGGTGAAATTGAAGCGCATTGTGAAGAACCTGAAGCGACCACCACCGCCTCCGCCGGATGACAACCATGTCCGCGCTCTTAAAAAGGCAGTGGAAGGAGCGCGCCGGTCGGGAACTACTTCAACTGACAAAAGGTTACAAGAACGAAGAAGTGGGAACAAAATTCCCCAGCTCGGCGAACAGGCAAACCAATTGTGCCCCCCGCTCAAGATGTCTAGCGATATCGTCGCAAATCTGCCGGGGATGCTGCCCGGTACCAATCCTCGTGATACAATGGAGTGTAGGAGATATGCCCTAGAGGCAATAATAAATGTTATTGATTATCTCCCTGTTCATAATTAGGTTTATGTTCCATGCTATAACTGCTATGGTTCTCGAGTCTACAATAACCACGAGGCTCGGAGGAAGACTCATATGCACGTGTGGAATAATAAACGGTAAAATGTATTCCTAGTCTAGCCTCTAAGACTAGCTCAAGTGTTGCATGATGGTCCTGTTTTCCTGATCATGGGCATGTCTATGCCAACAACTTTTGAGGGCACAATGTTAGAAGAACATTTGTGTTGAATCGACCCGAATTGATGTTATGCTATGAGTTACATTCGTCACAAGTTAATGGTTAATAACACAGAGATGGTTAACGTTTGCATGATTCCTCAGACCATGAGAGTATCGAGTTTCTTCATGCTTGATTCATGAACTTTGGGGTTTGTTAAACGTCATCCGTAAATGGGTGGCTATTACGGCGGCTTACGGGTTCATGGAAAAGTGTGTCAAGTAACTTGATAGCTCGAGATTGGGATTTGCTCCTCCGACGATGGAGAGATATCTCTGGGCCCTCTCGGTGTTACGGTATCCATCATCGTCTGGCCAGACACTTTGTGATTTGATCACGGGGATGCCGGAACACGGGAATGAGAAAAGAGAACAAATACCGGTAACGAGGTAACTGGCATAGTGGACAAGTTGTTGACCCACGGTGATGCCATCATGTCTCACCTCGGGTATTTGTAACATATCGCGAAGCAACAGGAATAGCACACGGCAACTGGAGGTTCACTCGAATATTCATTCGTGTGGGTATAGGGGTCAATATGGGTGTCCACGGCTCCGATGTTGATCATTGATCGGAAGGGGTTCCGGGTCATGTCTATACTTCACCGAACCTATAGGGTCACACGCTTAAGGTTCATCTATCTGTTGAATACTAGACAGGGAGTCTGAGAGAAAGTTTTCGGAAAAAGTTTTCCGGAGACAGCAGAAAAGTTCTGACGAGAGAGGTCACCGGATGAGTTCCGGTGAAACTGAAAAGTTGTTTCAGAGGATACCATAAAGTCAAATTGGTTTCGGCACATGCCCGATAATTCTTGGAGGGTGCCAGAATCATTCTGGAAACTTTTGGGAATTTTCTGGAAGAAAAACCGGAAATGTTCCGGAGCTGCCGGAACCACTTCAGATGCTTTTCGCAGATGAAAATCACTAATCTGGAATTGTTCCAGAACGCGTTGAAAATTATTTTAGTGGGTACTGGAAATGTTCTAAGCCCACATAAATATTTTCAGTTCGAACGGACGCTGAAAAATGTCGTCGTGAATAGTGAAAGTGCTTTTTGGGTGGCTTCTTGGAGAAGCCACCTTGAGGGTCCTTTGGTATTTTTCCCCTTGGCTTCTTGGAGAAGCCACCCTTGGGCTTGGCCTATAAATAGGGGTGGAGGGGGCTGCCTAAAGACTCATCCCTTCTCACATACAAGTGCCATGCAATGATCTGGCTTCTCTCTCCCTCCCCGCGAAATAGTTTCGTAGAGCCGAAAGGCTGTCTGGGTTCCGGTGGGAACTAGTTCTGGACGGCGAAGCCCTGCCGGATAGATGACACCGTATGTGTGCAAATCTGTAGAGAGGTCGTAGTTTTGATCTTAGTGCCCGAGGGGCTGTTCGTGAGTGCCTCCCGAAGGGCTGTCCAAGTGACGGTCCGAGTTCTGTGAGTCCTCCCGAAGGGCTGTCCGCGACACCATCCGGGGGACTGTCCGACCGCCTCCCGGAGGGCTGTCCAAGTGGCGGATGAGGGTATACATCCTCGCGGTTGGGAGGTTGTAAATCCTAGCTGCGGGGATCTGCACCGCCGATCGTCATCGACTCTACTTCCGCTGCGCTACGAGTCGGTAACGAATATGATCAAACCTTGTATGCAGTCTCCATAGTGGTCCTGGGTTGGTGCGTAGGTCGGAAATTTTTTGTTTTCTACTGCGTTTCCCAACAGTTACCATACGAGATGACCGAGGAGGAAAACGCGGAGATCTGTCAAGCCCAAGTGAAGGACTTTTTTGCAAAGAAAATCCACCTCCGGAGGAGAAGATGGATCCGGTGAAATTGAAGCGCACTTTGAAGAACCTGATGTAGGAGATATGCCCTAGAGGCAATAATAAATGTTATTATTTATCTCCATGCTCATTATTATGTTTATGTTCCATGCTATAACTGCTATGGTTCTCGAGTCTGCAATAACCACGAGGCTCGGAGGAAGACTCATATGCACGTGTGGAATAATAAACGGTAAAATGTATTCCTAGTCAAGCCTCTATGACTGGCTCAAGTGTTGCATGATGGTTCTGTTTTCCTGATCATGGGCATGTCTATGCCAGCAACTTTGAGGGCACAATGTTAGAAGAACATTTGTGTTGAATCGACCCGAATTGATGTTATGCTATGAGATACATTCGTCATGAGTTAATGGTTAATAACACAGAGATAGTTAACGTTTGCATGATTCCTCAGACCATGAGAGTATCGAGTTTCTTCATGCTTGATTCATGAACTTTGGGGTTTGTTAAACGTCATCCGTAAATGGATGGCTATTACGGCGGCTTACGGGTTCATGGGAAAGTATGTCAAGTAACTTGATAGCTCAAGATTGGGATTTGCTCCTCCGACGATGGGGAGATATCTCTGGGCCCTCTCGGTGTTACGGTATCCATCATCGTCTGGCCAGACACTTTGTGATTTGATCACGGGGATGCCGGAACACGGTAACGAGAAAAGAGAACAATACCGGTAACGAGGTAACTAGCATAGTGGACAAGTTGTTGATCCACGGGAATGCCAACATGTCTCACCTCGGGTATTTGTAACATATCGCGAAGCAACAGGAATAGCACACGGCAACTGGAGGTTCACTCGAATATTCATTCGTGTGGGTATAGGGGTCAATATGGGTGTCCACGGCTCCGATGTTGATCATTGATCGGAAGGGGTTCCGTGTCATGTCTATACTTCACCGAACCTATAGGGTCACACGCTTAAGGGTCATCTATCTGCTGAATACTAGACAGGGAGTCTGAGAGAAAATCACCGAAAAAGTTTCGGACACCGAAAAAGTTTCGGACAGCGGAAAAGTTCCGCAGAGAGAGGTCACCGGATGAGTTCCGGTGAAACTGAAAAGTTGTTTCAGAGGATACCATAAAGTCAAATTGGTTTTGGCACATGCCCGATAATTCTTGGAGGGTGCCAGAATCATTCTGGAAACTTTTGGGAATTTTCTGGAAGAAAAACCGAAAATGTTCCGGAGCTGCCGGAACCACTTCAGATGCTTTTCGCAGATGAAAATCACTAATCTGGAATTGTTCCAGAACGCGTTGAAAATTTTTTTAGTGGGTACTGGAAATGTTCTGAGCCCACATAAATATTTTCAGTTCGAACGGACGCTGAAAAATGTCGTCATGAATAGTGAAAGTGCTTTTTGGGTGGCTTCTTGGAGAAGCCACCTTGAGGGTCCTTTGGTATTTTTCCCCTTGGCTTCTTGGAGAAGCCACCCTTGGGCTTGGCCTATAAATAGGGGTGGAGGGGGCTGCCTAAAGACTCACTCTTTCTCACATATACATGCCATTGCAATGATCTGGCTTCTTCTCTCCCTCTCCGCGAAATAGTTTCGTAGAGCCGAAAGGCTGTCTGGGTTCCGGTGGGAACTAGTTCTGGACGGCGAAGCCCTGCCGGATAGATGACACCGTATGTGTGCAACTCTGTAGAGAGGTCGTAGTTTCGATCTTAGTGCCCGAGGGGCTGTTCGTGAGTGCCTCCCGAAGGGCTGTCCAAGTGACGGTCCAAGTTCTGTGAGTCCTCCCGAAGGGCTGTCCGAGTGACCGTTCGAGTTTTGAAGGTCCTCCCGAAGGGCTGTCCGCGACACCGTCCGGGGGACTGTTCGACCGCCTCCCGGAGGGCTGTCCGAAGGGAAGACGAGGGTATACATCCTCGCGGTTGGGAGGTTGTAAATCCTAGCTGCGGGGATCTGCACCGCCGATCGTCATCGACTCTACTTTCGCTGCGCTACGAGTCGGTAACGAAAAGATCAAACCTTGTATGCAGTCTCCATAGTGGTCCTGGGCTGGTGCGTAGGTCGGAAATTTTTTGTTTTCTGCTGCGTTACCCTACAGTGGCATCAAGAGCCGTGCTATGCGTAGATGCAGGTTGCGATCTAGAATACATAGTGATGTATGGGTGTTGCACAATATAATTAGGTAGTAGATGAGTTCTATTACTGAAAATTATTTGTGCGGGTAGCAGATGAAATCTGTTACCCGATATTCTTGTTGCTTCCCTGGAATTTGCATATTTCTGATCTTGATAACAGCATGGTGGAGTTTCAATGTTCTGGCAATCCGCGATCCTGATTGATCAACGAAGTGCTAACAGTTCATTGAATTCCATCGTAGTTAAAAAGAAAGATGAAATTTCGCAGACGAAAGGGCAATGCAGATATGATCTGCACGGGGGTCATGCGTATGACGAAGTTTAGTATGGGGCTCGAGATTTTATTATCTCGGTTTTCATACACCCTGGAATGTTAATCTAGCGACTTGAATTATCATACTTGCTGATGGACGTTGGTAGCTTCGGTTTGTTTCGAAACCTTAGAAGCCACGAAAAACTAGTTTTTTGCATGAACCGATTAGAGGCGTCTAACTTGGTTTTGCAGGAGGGTTTACATGTGCATGTGATGTGGTATAGCGGTGCTCATAATAATTTGATTATGTATGAGATGACTATATAATGTAAATTGATTAACATGACCTGCGTGTCATGATTCGGCATGATGGCTGGAGCCATATGATTGCACTTTAAATGACCTGTGTGTCAACCTTGTGTAATGCATTATTTTATTAGCTATAGAGATAGCAATAATATCTGGTGCATCGACAAGGTGGTGGAAATCTTCGCGAAGGTGAACACCGACGTGAATGCCGAAGACGAAGGAATACAAGACTTCTCCGTCAGAAAGGGCTATACCATATCATGCTATTATGAATTGCCTGAGATGTTTATCCCTTATGTTGCACCCTTCTTGATTGCGCGGTAGTCGCTTTTATTAGGGTGATCTCTCACAAAAAAATATCAAGTAGTTAGTGTTCTCCCAAGTGTAGCACCGTCTACAACACGTATCTTTTGGGGTGCGCCATGTACACATGAGCACGAACGATTAGAGAGGTGTAAGGCGGGTGAAGGTCAGACCTCACTGCGTGATCACTTGGTTGTCTTGACGTTCAGGCAGGACAGTCCTGAGCTCGGAACACACGCATCTAAAGATGGACAAGAGTCACATAGAGATGTGATTGGCAAGTTGGCCTACCGATTGAAATTCACGTCATCAGTGATGAACCCGTCAATGGCGTTGAATTGATATGCGGATCTTGAATCACTCACAACCAATTATGAGAGATATTGATTTGAGTGGGAGCGCACTGTTGAATTAACTTGTTTTAATTCTCAGTGCAATTAATTATGAACACTGTCTAAGTGTGGTTTGCAAAATAGTTGTAGAATAATGGCTCGCGTTTCCACCTTCCCTGTTAAAATTGAATAGCTGTTAAATATCTAGTTAAAACTTTACGGTTGGTAACGTAATGTGAGGATTGTCCTCAAGAGTGCCAAGAAGAACTTTGTCCTATCGCATACTTTCGGTATTCTCTCGCTTATGCTATGGATCATGTGACTCTCATCCTTCGATCCAAAAGCTAGAATTCCATTTCAGTCAAGTACAATATGTTTGCTTCCATGAGACCCAAACTTCGAAAGTTTGGATAGTTATGTGATATTCATGGAATCTGAAAATCATTTTCAGAGACAGACAAAGGCTAAAAGATATGAGATATCCAAAGAAATGTTTGTTTGCAAACTATTAGTAAAGGTGTTTACTATGCATTAGACTGATAAGAGAGGGATCCAGAAGAACGCCTGTCATATGATGAAAGGTGAATAAAACAACAACTTAAAGAGAAAGGAAGTGTCCGAAGGGTGTTAGTGAAACTTTCACGCCTAGGAAGTCCGGGGCTAACGCCACTCTTAAGTTGGGTGCTTCTTCTGGAAGTAGGAGAAATACTAAAAGTTAAACTGTTAGAAGTATAAAGGCAATAAGAAAGAAGACTGGAATATCCAGCTCATGTATGAATGTCATACAAGTTTTTGATGTATAGAAGGCTGGTCAAAGATATAGTTCTTGGGAATTATGGTTAAACATGTTAATCACTAATTCTTGGGTATTGTGAGACAATCACAAAGATACCCGCTCGATTGCATTCTGTTGCAACTCGATGTAAGAACTACTATGGCCTGAAAGACTAGCCAGGGATGAGGTTTAGGTATACACAGGGAACATAGTAAATGTTACTATACCTTCCATCAGTGTATTACTGTCTATATTTATTTTCATAATTCATTTAGAGTTTTAAACTCTAGCCCATTGCATAAGGTATCTTGCAAGAAGGTTGTTCATAAGAGAACTTTTTATGTTCGAAGTTATGAATAACATAAGGGCCATACTTTCATTGAGAATGAGATGTATGTTATGAATAATGATATTAATATATTACCTCTGGATTTACTTTCATAATTCATTTTAGAGTTTTACACTCTAGCCCCTTGCACAATGTTGTTGCAAAAGGGTTGTTCATAAAAGAACAATTGTTGTTCAGTGTTATGAATAACATTTAGAGCCATGCTTCCATCCAGATGGGATGTATGTTATGAATATTGATAGTAATATGATACATCCATAACACTGACGCTAAATGTCGCAAGACTAAAAGAATACCACACAAGTGTGGCGCTGCATTTGGTCACATTGGAGAAACCCGCATGGAAAATTCCATTATGATGGATTTTGAAGTCGTTTGATTTTGAATCATCTGACACTTGCAACTTTTCTCCGAAAACTGAAGTGACTAAAATACCATTCACAGGCCATAAGGAATGGACAACAAACTTATTGGTGGTCATACATTTGATGTGTGTAGTCCGATAAATGTTGTTAGTAGTGGATTTATCTATCTTCAGAAATGACTCGAGTAGATATATGGATATTTACTTGATGAGACGTAAGTCTAGATCATTTGAATTCATTCAAAAGGTTTTTAAGAATGAAGTAGAAGTTATTGTAACAAGAAAATTATGTTTCTACAATTCGATTGCAGAAAGGAATATTTGAGTTACAAGTTTAGCGAATGTCTGATGAGTTGTGAAAGGGGTTTCATAACTTGCACCTCCCGGAACACCACTGCAAGTGCAAAGTCTGTGAAGATGTAATCGAACCATTTATGACATGGTAAGATCAAAGATGACATAAATAAATTTGCCATTATCCCTTTTAAAGAGTGATGCTTTAGAGACTGCGGCTTTTACACTGAAAAGAGCTCCATCGGGTCTGTTGAAATGACACCATGGTATGGTACGCCCAACCATGTTATATCTTTTCTTAACATTTGGAATATGGGGCTTGTGTAAAAGGTTACAAACCTATTCCAAATCAGACAAGTGCTACTTTGTAGGTTATCCCAAGTAATTGGGTATTCCTCCCTCACTATACCGAGGCAAATAGGTTTGCCACAAAGAACGGTATGCTTTTTGAAGAAAATGGTTCTTTCAAAAAGGTGAGTGGGAGAATAGTGCAACTCGACGAGATAAACAGTATCTTCGTCATCAGATCAAAGGAAAGAGACCTTGGAAGTAATTCCAGGTTTTCCTACTACGACTGATACGGAAGTCTCTACAATAAAATGTATGGACTTCGGTCGAACTTGCAGCTGAACCACGTAGGCAAGGCTCGTGCAAACCTCTCAGGTGCGCAAACAAGATATTGTTGTTAGACAACAGTATACCTACGATACACAAGGAAGCGTTGATGGGCCCTGACTCCGGAATTGGCTAAATGCCAATACAATCCGAGATAGTTTCCATATAAATGTTTCAAGATTAAAATCTTGATACACCTTTCGGAAGACTTAGAGTCTAACGAATTTTATGGAACTTAAAACTGATACGGATAAAAATGTTTTATCCATAAAGCTCGACTTGTTGAAATAACAAGTTCAAGGAGTTGACTACGATGAGGTTGTTTCACCGTAGCGTTGCTTAAAGTCGGTTCGGGTTGAACTAGCAATTAATACATATTTCAGTCATGAGATATGAAACATGGATGACAATAGGATTTCCATATGATGGAAATAAAACCAAGGACTTGCATGTGTTATAGTCCAAGGTATTTTGTCAGTCCAGAGGATGCTAGTAAGTATGCAAACTTCAGAGTTCCAGCGATGGACAGAAGAGAGCAAAATGGAGTTGGAATCTTCGTGTTTTGATGAAATGGTTAAAAGGGTTTTGACTTCATCAAAGGGTAACGAAGATGCTTGTGATTCAAGAAAGTAAGTGGGAGCATAATAATATTTCTAGAAACGTTGTGTGCTTGACACATTGTTAATTGGAAATAAATTTCTTGACACGAATTAGGACTTCATTTGAAAATAGTTTTTCGATGAAGTGCTTGGGCTAAATAGCCTTTATATTAGGCATGATGATCTATGGAGATAGATTTACCTAATGGGGCTGAGCAAAGATACATATTGACAAGATGCTAAAACCTTTTAGCATTAAAAACATCAAGGAGTGATTCTTGCCGAAGTCACATGGAAAGAGTTTTTGCAAGACTCGGTGTCCCATAACACTGATGAGCAAAATACATGATGGAGATTCCACACACTCTTGTGTTTGGATTAATCATGTATTCCATGGTATGTAAAAACAAACCAGATATGTCCAATACTCCCAAAGTTGTTGCGAGTATAGATACCAAAGTGATCAAAAGTACTGATCATGGGACAACAGTGAAAAAGGGTCATTGAGTACTATAGTAGCACCGATGACATGTTTTCTCGCAAGCGGAGATCATGAAGAGTTCGTTGTAAAAGGTTACATCGATACAGTCTTCATCCATGCTCCAAGCGATTTTCGATTTAAATTGAGGGTTTTGTGTAACACACAATATGGTGGCACGGTAGTTGGAAATTGTTCCAAACAAGTTACTGTGGCGAATTCTATAACAGAGGCGAAGTATGTTGCCGCTTTTAAAAGCGATAAACAAGATGCTGAATCATATAGTTCTTTCATGAACTTAGTATGGTTCCAAGAAGGCTTTGGTCAATGGGACACTACTGCAGGTAGTTGCTCCATAACTCAGTCTGAGGAATCCAGGTTCGACCTGTGATTCACATACATACGAAGCCAAGTCCACACAAAATATGAATTTTGTGAAAGCGTGAAAATGCGAGGATACGCAAAGATACACACGGAGCTGAAGTCGTCAGATCCGTTGGACATCAGGCTATACCACATGCGAAGCATATTTACACCGGTGTGCCACAGGTGTAAAGTGCATTAGCATTAACTAGATTATTGACTCTAGTGCAAGTGGGAGTCTGTAGGAGATATGCCCTAGAGGCAATAATAAATGTTATTGATTATCTCCCTGTTCATAATTAGGTTTATATTCCATGCTATAACTGCTATGGTTCTCGAGTCTACAATAACCACGAGGCTCGGAGGAAGACTCATATGCACGTGTGGAATAATAAACGGTAAAATGTATTCCTAGTCTAGCCTCTAAGACTAGCTCAAGTGTTGCATGATGGTTCTGTTTTCCTGATCATGGGCATGTCTATGCCAGCAACTTTTGAGGGCACAATGTTAGAAGAACATTTGTGTTGAATCGACCCGAATTGATGTTATGCTATGAGTTACATTCGTCACAAGTTAATGGTTAATAACACAGAGATGGTTAACGTTTGCATGATTCCTCAGACCATGAGAGTATCGAGTTTCTTCATGCTTGATTCATGAACTTTGGGGTTTGTTAAACGTCATCCGTAAATGGGTGGCTATTACGGCGGCTTACGGGTTCATGGAAAAGTGTGTCAAGTAACTTGATAGCTCGAGATTGGGATTTGCTCCTCCGACGATGGAGAGATATCTCTGGGCCCTCTCGGTGTTACTGTAGGAGATATGCCCTAGAGGCAATAATAAATGTTATTGATTATCTCCCTGTTCATAATTAGGTTTATGTTCCATGCTATAACTGCTATGGTTCTCGAGTCTGCAAATAAAACGAGGCTCGGAGGAAGACTCATATGCACGTGTGGAATAATAAACGATAAAATGTATTCCTAGTCAAGCCTCTATGACTGGCTCAAGTATTGCATGATGATCCTGTTTTCCTGATCATGGGCATGACCATGCCAGCAATTTTGAGGGCACAATGTTAGCAGAACATTTGTGTTGAATCGACCCGATTGATGTTATGCTATGAGATTCTTTCGTCACAAGTTAATGGTTAATAACACAGAGATGGTTAATGTTTGCATGATTCCTTAGACCATGAGAGTATCGAGTTTCTTCATGCTTGCTTCATGAACTTTGGGGTTTGTTAAACGTCATCCGTAAATGGGTGGCTATTACGGCGGCTTACGGGTTCATGGAAAAGTGTGTCAAGTAACTTGATAGCTCAAGATTGGGATTTGCTCCTCCGGCGATAGAGAGATATCTCTGGGCCCTCTCGGTGTTACGGTATCCATCATCGTCTGGCCAGACACTTTGTGATTTGATCACGGGGATGCCGGAACATGGTAACGAGAAAAGAGAACAATACCGGTAACGAGGTAACTAGCATAGTGGACAAGTGTTGATCCACGGGAATGCCAACATGTCTCACCTCGGGTATTTGTAACATATCACGAAGCAACAGGAATAGCACATGGCAACTGGAGGTTCACTCGAATATTCATTCGTGTGGGTATAGGGGTCAATATGGGTGTCCACGGCTCCGATGTTGATCATTGATCGGAAGGGGTTCCGTGTCATGTCAATACTTCACCGAACCTATAGGGTCACACGCTTAAGGGTCATCTATCTGCTGAATACTAGACAGGGAGTCTGAGAGAAAATCACCGAAAAAGTTTCGGACACCGAAAAGTTTCGGACAGCGGAAAAGTTCCGCAGAGAGAGGTCACCGGATGAGTTCCGGTGAAACTGAAAAGTTGTTTCAGAGGATACCATTAAGTCAAATTGGTTTCGGCACATGCCTGATAATTCTTGGAGGGTGCCAGAATCATTCTGGAAACTTCTGGGAATTTTCTGGAAGAAAAACCGGAAATGTTTCGGAGCTGCCGGAACCGCTTCAGATGCTTTTCGCAGATGAAAATCACTAATCTGGAATTGTTCCAGAACGCGTTGAAAATTATTTTAGTGGGTACTGGAATTGTTCTAAGCCCACATAAATATTTTCAGTTCGAACGGACGCTGAAAAATGTCGTCGTGAATAGTGAAAGTGTTTTTTGGATAATTTTTGGAAGCCACCTTTTAGGGCTTTTGCTAAAGGCTTCTAGAAGGTGATGTGGATGGATGAGAACCCCCTTTGGGGGGGCCCTCATGGGGGAGTGGCCGGCCACACTAGGGGCTCCACCTTGGAGCCCCTCTTGTTCCTTGGTTTCTCCTTTAGGTCCTTGTGGAAGGACTTCCCTCATATGCCTTTGGGTTTTATTGGATAACTACCCTACCCCTTGGCTTTCCTATAAATAGAGGTGGAGGGGCAGCCCTCCACACTCATCCCTTCTCACATACATGCCATTGCAATGATCTGGCTTCTCTCTCCCTCCCACGAAAAGAGTTTCGTAGAGCCGAAAGGCTGTCTGGGTTCCGGTGGGAACTAGTTCTGGACGGCGAAGCCCTGCCGGATAGATGACACCGTATGTGTGCAACTCTATAGAGAGGTCGTAGTTTCGATCTTAGTGCCCGAGGGGCTGTTCGAGAGTGCCTCCCGAAGGGCTGTCCAAGTGACGGTCCGAGTTCTGTGAGTCCTCCCGAAGGGCTGTCCGAGTGACCGTTCAAGTTTCGAAGGTCCTCCCGAAGGGCTGTCCGCGACATCGTCTGGGGGACTGTTCAACAGCCTCCCGGAGGGCTGTCCGAAGGGAAGACGAGGGTATACATCCTCGCGGTTGGGAGGTTGTAAATCCTAGCTGCGGGGATCTGCACCGCCGATCGTCATCGACTCTACTTCCGCTGCGCTTCGAGTCGGTAACGAAAATGATCAAACCTTGTATGCAGTCTCCATAGTGGTCCTGGGCTGGTGCGTAGGTCAGAATATTTTTTGTTTTCTGCTGCGTTACCCTACAGTTACGGTATCCATCATCGTCTGGCCAGACACTTTGTGATTTGATCACGGGGATGCCGGAACACGGGAACGAGAAAAAAGAACAAATACCGGTAACGAGGTAACTGGCATAGTGGACAAGTTGTTGACCCACGGGGATGCCATCATGTCTCACCTCGGGTATTTGTAATATATCGCGAAGCAACAGGAATAGCACACGGCAACTGGAGGTTCACTCGAATATTCATTCGTGTGGGTATAGGGGTCAATATGGGTGTCCACGGCTCCGATGTTGATCATTGATCGGAAGGGGTTCCGGGTCATGTCTATACTTCACCGAACCTATAGGGTCACACGCTTAAGGGTCATCTATCTGCTGAATACTAGACAGGGAGTCTGAGAGAAAGTTTTCGGAAAAAGTTTTCCGGAGACAGCGGAAAAGTTCCGACGAGAGAGGTCACCGGATGAGTTCCGGTGAAACTGAAAAGTTGTTTCAGAGGATACCATAAAGTCAAATTGGTTTCGGCACATGTCCGATAATTCTTGGAGGGTGCCAGAATCATTCTGGAAACTTTTGGGAATTTTCTGGAAGAAAAACCGGAAATGTTCCGGAGCTGCCGGAACCACTTTAGATGCTTTTCGCAGATTGTTCCAGAACGCGTTGAAAATTATTTTAGTGGGTACTGGAAATGTTCTAAGCCCACATAAATATTTTCAGTTCGAATGGACGCTGAAAAATGTCGTCATGAATAGTGAAAGTGCTTTTTGGGTGGCTTCTTGGAGAAGCCACCTAGAGGGTCCTTTGGTATTTTTCCCCTTGGCTTCTTGGAGAAGCCACCCTTGGGCTTGGCCTATAAATAGGGGTGGAGGGGGCTGCCTAAAGACTCACTCTTTCTCACATATACATGCCATTGCAATGATCTGGCTTCTTCTCTCCCTCTCCGCGAAATAGTTTCGTAGAGCCGAAAGGCTATCTGGGTTCCGGTGGGAACTAGTTCTGTACGGCGAAGCCCTGCCGGATAGATGACACCGTATGTGTGCAACTCTGTAGAGAGGTCGTAGTTTCGATCTTAGTGCCCGAGGGGCTGTTCGTGAGTGCCTCCCGAAGGGCTGTCCAAGTGACGGTCCAAGTTCTGTGAGTCCTCCCGAAGGGCTGTCCGAGTGACCGTTCGAGTTTTGAAGGTCCTCCCGAAGGGCTGTCCGCGACACCGTCCGGGGACTGTTCGACCGCCTCCCGGAGGGCTGTCCGAAGGGAAGACGAGGGTATACATCCTCGCGGTTGGGAGGTTGTAAATCCTAGCTGCGGGGATCTGCACCGCCGATCGTCATCGACTCTACTTCCGCTGCGCTACGAGTCGGTAACGAAAAGATCAAACCTTGTATGCAGTCTCCATAGTGGTCCTGGGCTGGTGCGTAGGTCGGAAATTTTTTGTTTTCTGCTGCGTTACCCTACATGACGAACACAAATACCAGTACGGGAAGCCTCTCGTCAGACCTGGTGATCCTCCTCTAACAACGATGATGCGAAGATTCCATAAGTGGTACATGGACACCTACAAGTCTAGGAAGGATATTTTGACGCTGAGAGTTAAAGAGGAGCACGACCTCGTTGGAATTGATCTGTTGTCTGTTCCATTTGAGGAGTTCTTCCAGTTTTTCAATCAAAAGGACCTCGATAAAATAATCATCACTTGCTACTGTCTGTAAGTACTATACTTCTGTAATTAAGTCTCTATATATAGCTCAGCTCTTTCATTGCATGTATATATAATTATCCTCACTATATTATGCAGATTGAAGATCGTCGAATGCAGAAATGCACAAATCTATGATATTGGGTTCATTAACACAAATCTCATAGATGAATGGACGGTTACATATAATCCGAAAGAAACCGAGGCCAACTTGCTACAATCGTTGCTTAAAAATCAAAACAAAGATAAAATACTCTTTCCTTACAACTTCAAGTGAGTGTTACTGTCTTCTGCATATTCGGTTTCCATTATTACTCGAGGTTATAGTAATGTAATTGATGAGTTATGCATGCATGCGCAGCTTCCACTTTATTCTCCTAGAGATTAAGCTTGAGCAGGGACTAGTAACCGTCTTAGACTCAAGACGAAAAGATCCCAAGGAGTATGCGGCCATGACTGAAATGCTCCAGAAGTAAGTTCAATCGATCATTATCGCACCATATCGGCAACTTTGTTCATTTCCTGATATCAAGTAATTATTTTCTTTGTCTTGCAGCGTTTGGAAAGTGTTCACCGCAGAAGTTCCGGGACTGCCGGGGGATCTGCGATTTACACACCCGAAAGTAAGTACTACTAGCTAGTTCCGCGCATCTCCCATTGATTCTAGCTAGTTTCATCAATACCATTTATAATGCTTGATTATCAGTTTGATTGACCTCTATTTCTCGTAAAGTGGTTGTGGCAGGAAGGCGGGAATAATTTTTGTGGATACTACGTTTGCGAGTACATCTACAACGCAACGACCTCTAAGCGAGGCTACTCTGAAAAACAATATGAAGTGCGTAAGCAATAATATTCATAATTTTATTTTATTACCATCATTTGTGTTGAGTTTCATTCATATATATGTATTGACCCCCTTCTTCAAATTAGATTTGGCAGATGCGGGATGAACTCCTACCACAAGATCGCTTAAAGGCAATTCAAGAGGAATTGGCTGGATTCTTTCTTGACCACGTCATCAATCCAGCCGGAGAATACTATGTGGAACTTGACATCAGATGTTAGGGATCTTATATTGTATATATGTAACTAGTAGCGTCGGATAGATATACGAAAACTTGTCGTTCGACCAATCTCTTGGAGAAGGAGGAGGTCGATCACTTCTCTCTGTATATGTTCATGACGATCTTGTGTACTTAATGGTTTCCCTCTTTTGCTTACTAGCTAGCGTGTCGAGTCCTCTCTATACGTATAGTACGTAGCATCGACCAAGCACGGAGATAAGAGAGGACACTTCTCTCTATTAGCTGGCTAACACAATATATGAAACCCCTAAATTAACCCTACAAAACCCCCCAACCCCCCCCCCTTTCAAAAAAAAAACAAAAACCCCAGCTCCTGAGCTGCTGGCACGTGGATGATCTTTGGTCCCGGTTGGTGTTACCAACCGGGACTAAAGGCCCTCCTCTCTGGGCTCGCCGCAGCGGCCACGTGGAGCCCCATCTGTCCCGGTTCGTATAAGAACCGGGACTAAAGGTGTTGTGCTTTAGTCCCGACCCTTTAGTCCCGGTTCCCGAACCGGGACAAATGGGCCTTATGAACCGGGACAAATGGGCATTTTTCTACTAGTGGCCTAATTGTGCACTAGTGAGTATGAATGATGACACATGCATATTCTGGACTTGGCTGTGATCGTTTGCTCGTAATATGGTCTTCCAGTGCACCTTCGCTCGGTCGCACTCCACAATATTTTGTTTTTGAGTTTTTTCAGCAAAAGAGAGGCTTTTCCTCTTTGATTTCATATAAAGAAACCCAGTTTTAGTAGCAGACTCCCCTTACATGACACACAACATACTAAGACTAATAGTCTATTTAAAGTACCATTACAAGCCAGCTCAACAAGGAGCATAATTTGACTAGTCCAGCATGGAAGCAAAAGCAAGCACAGGAAAAAAACGAAACACAAGTAGGCAAAAGCTGCTGAAGGAACATCGGAAGTAGGACGGCAGGGTTGTTTCGTCTATTCGGTTTTCCAGCCTTAGCACACCTAGGCGCCATCCTTGTGACGCTCTGAAGATTTTACTTGCCACCCATTCTACCACCTTTGCTCCTAGCTGCATGATTCTTCTCTCTGGGTTCTTGATCTACAAAATATACCAATCCAAGATCCAGTTGCAAATCAGTTTCACCACACACAGAGGGTCATTGATTTTTTTTTCTTTCAAAAATTACATCATTGCGGCATTTCCATACAACCCAAAATAATGCAGAAACACCGACAAGGACCATTCCCCTATCTGATTTAGCAAAGGTTCGAACCCATCTGCCAAAACAAATCACTCAAATCAGCAGGAATCGAATGTATATCCAAACAGCATCTAAGCAGATTCCAAATCAATTTGGCCACCAAGCAGGAAAAGAACAAATGATCAATTGTCTCATCTTGCCAACAGAAAATGCAATTTTTGTCTCCCTTCCAGCCCCTTTTCAGTAGATTATCTCTAGTCACAACGCTTCTTTTGGTTAGTAACCAAAGGAAGACCTTTATTTTAGCAGGTTCCTTGGTTTTCCAAAGAAATTTCTGAGGAAAGCCAATTTTTGTTTTGACCAGGAAAAGATAAAGGGATTTAACACAAAATATTATGTTTGCAGTCAGCATCCACATGGATCTATCTCTGCCCCCATATACATTAACATCTTCACATCTAGACTTTAAGCTATCCCGCAGGGCAGCAGCTTTCATCATTCAATGATCTTGTATATATTAACATCTAGACTTTAAGCCTTCTACTCTTTCCGTCCCATTATATAAAAACGTTTTTTACAATAATTCAGTGTAAAAAACGTTCTTATATTATGAGACGGAGGGAGTACTTTATTATGAATGATGGCACAGGCGCATTTTGGACATGGCCGTGATCTTTTGCTCGTAATATGTTCTTCTTGTGCACGCACTCCACAACATTTTGTTTTTTATGCAGCGCACACAATCTAGAGCAAATCCGCATCCGGAATAACCCATTCCATCTTGCACCCAAGGAATCGGATTCAAAAGCACTTCTTTCGTTGGACGGACGAGGTGGGTCCAACGGGGCACATGCAAACGAACGGGGAATAGATGCATATGCAGCCTTGTGCGATCTGTGATTTGGATCCTTATTATTATCACATTGTTTTTTCATTTTCTTTTTGCCACCCTAGCTAGCTAGGTAGATCTCGATCATGAGCCGTGATCGAATATTATATATAGATAGATAAAAAAAAAGGCAGAACGTAGCAGCACGAATGCTGCTGGGGAAGAGAAACGGTCCAAGTGCATGCAAGTGTGTATAATCTTATAAAAAATAGGTAAGGTTGTGTTTCCAGAGCGTCTACCAGCCACGGACAGCAAATCTGACTCCTTAAACATCCGCAGACAGTGACCAGTCACACCCCTTATCAGAGGAGATGTCTCTCTGACCGCCGGATTTTCAGACGATTTCGTATGGAACCCCATCATCAGTCCAACGTGGCGGACGCACCCAGGCGCCTTCATATCCGCCCTACATTTGAGCCGGATATGAGGGATGCCGATCAGTCGCGTCGTTTGAGGCCCATTTGAGGAGCCCGTCCGGGTCGCTTTTTTTTTTAACGGTCACTGACCGGGTCGTCCGTCCAAGTGTTTGAGGCGCCTGACTATAGATGCTCTTATCCTCTTTTCTTCTCTCCGTCCAAACTCCTCCTTCCACCCACCCCCACCGCTTCGTTGGTTTTGTCAGCATTTTCTCAATCGATTTTCGTTGAATCCCTCTTAGTTTTTTTTGCAAGAAAATTGCCGTGTTTGCAAACTAAATTTGCCATAAAAAACGTTTGATTTGCCATCCTAAAACATGACGTCTGATTTTTAACACTTCCGCCATTTTATTTTGTAAGCTAATAAGTATTGATCCAATTGTCAGCTAAATTTTATTTATTATATTTTATCACTTTACTAATATATATTGACAAACAAAAACATTGTTGCTTCCGTTTCAACGCATGGATACTTATTAATTATTTAATTGAAAAACAAAAGAAATGCCGAAGGTGGATGATGGATCAGATTGGCATAAGTATTAACGGAACCTCTTGTTCCTTCGGTAACCTTTGACGGCTAGGGCAAATTCTTCCCACCAGGCTCCGCCGGTGAGCCTGGATTCGCTCCTCTATATGTCATTTCGGTGGCCTGTGGCGGGGATGAGAATTCCGGTTCCTCCGTCCCGGTTAGTAATTCAGGTTACGGCTTTTTAATCCTCGCATGTGCGGCACTCGGGCAAATGGCGGCGCTTCTTCTTCGAGTTTGTCTTCCAGACTCTGATCCTCCTCGTGTTCGTCCATGTAGATCTAGTCGACATAGCTCCGGCGTAGATTCCTGCCGTTCTCCTTGGTTAGGATTTCTCGTCGTGTGGCGAGATCTGGTGTCATGCGTTTCGGATCTATTCAAGGGTTTAACGACGACGACGGCCGCGGCTCCAGGGCGCCGGTCCTTAGGGCCAAGTGCGCGAAGACTTTACAGCCGTCATCGACAAGGTCAAGCCGGCTCCAGTAGGGAAGCGACGACAACGGCGTGTCGACTGCTCGTTCTGACGGCGGTAGTGGTCGTTCGATGGTCTTGGAATCTCGATGCATTTTTTTATGTTGTGTGAATTTTGAAAGGTAAAAAAAAAGATTGGCATAAGTATTTTGTGTGAGCACAAATGCGCCCGCCATATTATGTTTTGTGAATTTTGAATCATTTTTGAAAGGTAAAAAAAGATTTGCATGAGTATTTTGTGTGAGCACAAATGCGTCCGCCACCATGAAAAAAATAAAAATGCGCCCGCCATATTATGCCAACCAAGAACCAACCATGAGTTGACGCCGCAGCCCAGCCGCGCACCAAAGCAGACCGCTTCCTTCCGCCTCTTTTATCACTGCCTCCGTCCCTCCCACCCGAGCCCACGCCGCACGCGCGCCTCCTCTCCTCTCCTCGCCCCCCGAGATCGGAATCGGCGCCCCCCGTCCGCCGCCGCCGCCGCCATGTCGCCGTCTCTGCTCGGGGTCAGCTCCCCTCCCCCTCTCTCTCCCTCACCCTCTCTTCGTCCGCAGGAAGGCAGGTGTTGCTGAATTGACCTTGTTTTTACTGGTTCCTTCCTTCCTGCTGCAGGGGCTCACCAAGTCGCTGGCCATGACCGTGCTCTCCGAGGTCGGCGACAAGACCTTCTTCGCCGCCGCGGTAACCCACCCCACCTCCCTCCCCTCCCCACTAACCAACCAACTAACGCGTCAAGTACTGCTTTCTCCGCGAGTCCGTCCTGAAGATTTTCCTGCGCGAGCAGCCTGTTCGACGATATGCCGCCGTCGGCGGCGGTGGCTGTGTTGGGTCAGGGGACCAGCGGAGGAGCGAGCCAGGCGGCAGCAGCGGCAGATTTCGCCCAAGCGCTGACCCAATTCCCGGACCAATAGCTGGGATCAGCTCGCCAACAGCGAGATCTTAGCTGAGATTAGCAGCAGCTCGGGTCATCTCATCTGCTCTTTTTTCTAATGAAAAAAAAAAGCAGAGGATTAGCACCAGCTCGGTTCTCTGTTCCTCTATTACTGGAATCGGCTGTTTTCTTGGATGATGGATCAGCCTGCCTGCTAGGACTACCTTCAGCTCGCCGCACATGGTTTACACGCATAAAGAGGGCCCTGTTGGTCAGCCTTTTGTTTGTTTCTTTGTTTTGATTTGACTCCGGGGCTGCTCTGCGCCTCCCGATTTTGCTCTGCTAGCCTGCCTGCCCTGTTGGCCATACCAGCTGGGTTGGGTTCTCCACTTGCGTTGGACTGTTGCTAGTTTTTGGTCAGACGCATCCTGGTCCGTCCTTTCCCACCGAAAACTGTTTCACCACCTGACCAGGGTAAACCTTTAGAAGCATCGTTCGTAGCTGCAGTATTTTCTCTTCACAGAATGATTGATGGGTTTCACAGGGTCTGAAGTAGCCAGCAGGACAAACATAGTCCTCTTTAGTGATGCACTGGCAGTCATTCCCCACTTCTTCAGAGACCTTTTTTTTTTTTCTTCTTTTTACTCTGCTCTGTTTCTCTCTGTGTTCAATATATATTTGCGCTTATCTTGTTTCTCATTTACCTTTACAAGATTCTGGCCATGCGCCATCCCCGGAAGCTCGTCCTTGCTGGCTGCCTATCTGCATTAACAGTGAGAATTTTCAAACATGATCTAGTATTATGGCCTGTTTTTTTCAGCTTGACTGATCGAGTAAATAATTCTAGGTGATGACAGCTTTATCTGCTTCTCTAGGCTGGGTTGCACCAAATCTGGTACGTTTTCATCTGCTTATTCGCCTTAATCTGTCCAAATGCCTTCTGTGTACGATACCTATATTCTGTAATAGTTGCTTTGACACTCTGGTGGTGGTTAGTATCTGAACAGCAACCAGGCAGAAAAGAACAAACCCATTCAGAGGAAATTATTATTGAAATTATGCTAAGCTCTATCCAATGCCAATACTTGATGGAATTGTTTATTCTTCGTTTTAGCATGGAGAATCACATTTAGAACCCTTGTCCTGATTATAGCTTTACGTTAAATCATGCAATGGCAGTTATTACAATCCTCATACGTGTATTTGTTGGACCAATGGTGGGCTTCCTCTGAACCTGCTGGTGGATATTACCACCAACCCTGTTTCCTCAACTGTCTTGTTGTGATGATGATAGGCCAAGATTTTCTGCTTAAAGGGTTACCTTGCAAGAAAGCACAGTTGACGGTTTTTTGTTTGAACAGATATCACGTAAATGGACTCATCATATCACCACTCTCCTGTTCTTTGTGTTTGGCATCTGGTCATTGTGGGAAGGCTTCAAAGAAGAAGGGTATTGATCTTGCTTGATTGCTTGTTTTCTTTTTAGTTGGTTAACTATGTACTTGCTTTATGTGATTGGTATTTTAGTGAATGATTTCGCTAACTCACTAACTTTTATCACAGAGAGTCTGAAGATCTGGCTGAATTGGAAGCAAAGCTGGTTTGCAAATTTCATTCTTACCTTACGTCTTAATTGAACTGTAGGTCAAGTAGCTTATAGCCAACTTCTGCCAAATTTTCAGGATGCGGACTTCAAGAGTAACAAAGGCGAATCGAAAAATAAATCAAAGGTCAGTGGCTCAGTGCATGTTTGACATGCCCATTCAGATCATCTTTTCCTTACATCAGAATGTTGGCAAATTTTTGTGGCCTTCTCCATTTTCACATTCAAAATGTAGATGTCATGAGATAAAATGCAAAACATCTTTTCCCCTTCAGTCAGAAGAATGATCTCTGGTCTCCAGATATTCTTATTTATCTTGGGAAATGCTATAAATTGGCAATTCTAATGTGCGAATGCAATTGTTGTTGCTTGCCCCAAGTTATACTGAGTATATGATTTTCATGTAATATTGGTAAAAAAATACTAAATGAAAATTTCACCTCCATGTATATACCTTTTTGTTATTTGTGTGAACTATAAATTTTATTTTAGCAGAAAAACAGTTTTGAGAACCTGCTTACTGAGGGGTGAGTGGAAACTCACTTTTTCACTACATTCTCTTTCTTTTTGACAAGTTACTATCCTTTCTTTGGACGTGGATTTTGTGCACCTGGGCTATGTGCTCTCTTTAGTTCAGAAGATCCAATTTTTTCCCTTCGCATATTGCATGTAGGTACTAGAATTAACTGTATATCTGGAAGATCTTGTGTGAAATGTGTCGATTGTAGTTTGCATGATGATAAAGACAAGATTGAGGAGCTAAGAAAAGCTTTTTCGGGTGTTAAACTTGAAATTAGTGCATAGTAAATACTCAGTCATCAACACGTGAGAATTTTTAAAGAACGAGAATTTTGTTTGTTTGCGGCTTTGCGTCTGGAGCACATGCGCCAGACCTCTATTGGGCCTTGCTGGTTTTTAATATGAGCTCACGGAGCATCGCATAGTAATTCTTCTTTGTATGTTTACCTGGACGTGCAACTCAAATATTCTTCACATATTAGGCAACTGAAGATACAAAGAAAAAGCAAAGGCCATTTCTCATGCAGTTCTTCTCGCCAATTTTTATAAAGGTATCAACTAGACAACTACTGATCTATGGAAATGGCAGACAATTATGGTGCTTGTGGTTCCATCTTGACATTTACATGTCCATTCATTTGTGTGCTGTAGGCATTTTCCATCACTTTCTTTGGTGAGTGGGGTGACAAGAGCCAGGTAAGTTGCACAAAAAGACTGTTCTATTCGCCCCCTTCCAAAGCAACTTTGATGTTATTGGTAGATGATCTGGTATATCCCTTGCCCTTTTCTTCTCAGATTGCTACAATTGGCCTGGCTGCTGATGAAAACCCATTCGGTGTCGTCATCGGGGGAGTCATGTGAGGGCAGCTTCTTTTGTTCTGTCTTCAGAAATGGTTCACTCTGTGTTGCTGACAAAACCCCTCTTGTATTGTGCTCAGAGCTCAAGCACTCTGCACTACCGCTGCCGTGATGGGAGGGAAGAGCCTGGCCTCTCAGATATCCGAGAAGATGGTAAGAACTGCTGTCCGAAGCCTGTTTCGCGTGCTCCCTCCGAACAACTCAAACGCATTCACATCTAATGCGATGCTTATCTCGTTTCAGGTTGAATTGTCGAGCGGGGTGCTATTCCTGCTGTTCGGCATAATGTCCTTGTTGTCAGGACCAGAAGGGCAATTGTAATTTCCCCAGGAACTTCGGCAGGACTCTGGCAGCCTCCTGGAGTAGTTACCAAGCTTACCTTATTTGATGGGTGATGGCGACGAAAGCCAGCCGTCCACAACAAACTGGGTGGCGATTCATTAGTTTAGTCAACACATCATTGTAACACTTGGCTTGCCACTCATAAATAACTTGATGTTACTGAAATCTCTGCTGATGGCTTTCCTGTTGGTTCTGAAACCTGGAAATATTCAGTAAAAACTGCTGAGAAAATTGCTGTAGAATTCTCTTGCTTGCGGTACGATTCTGAACTGCAGGGCTTTGGCACTGAATCTCGAAATGAGATGAGTAGTGTTGAGTTGGGTTGTTTGCCTTTGAAAGATCCAGATGAAATTCGTCTTGCTTGTTTTTCCTTTGTTCTTTGTTCGTTTTTTTCTCTTATTATTATTTTTGAAATATTGTAAATACATATATTTCAAATCATGAAAACAAACACAATGTAAACAAATTTTAGCTTAATTAAAAAATGTTGATAGCGTATTAAGAAAAAAATTGTGACGTTTTAAAAATGTTCAAATATTTCAAAAAATCTATTTGAAATTATTAAAATGCAACCATATATTTGAAAAAATGTTAAGCATATATAAAATAAATGTTTCAAATGTATATGAAAAATATTGAAAGTATACAAAAAAAATTAGTGAAATTTTAAAAATGTTCACGCGTTTCAGAAAGATTCGTTTCAGGTTGAATTGTCGCGGGGTGCTATTCCTGTCGTTCGGCATAATGTCCTTGTTGTCACCAGAAGGGCAATTGTAATTTCCCCAGGAACTTCGGCAGGACTCTGGCAGCCTCCTGGAGATAGTTACCAAGCTTACCTTATTTGATGGGTGATGGCGACGAAAGCCGCCGTCCACAACAAACTGGTGGCGATTCATTAGTTTAGTCAACACATCATTGTAACACTTGGCTTGCCACTCATAAATAACTTGATGTTACTGAAATCTCTGCTGATGGCTTCCTGTTGGTTCTGAAACCTGGAAATATTCAGTAAACTGCTGAGAAAATTGCTGTAGAATTCTCTTGCTTGCGGTACGATTCTGAACTGCGGGCTTTGGCACTGAATCTCGAAATGAGATGAGTAGTGTTAGTTGGGTTGTTTGCCTTTGAAAGATCCGATGAAATTCGCTTGCTGTTTTTCCTTTGTTCTTTGTTCGTTTTTTTCTCTTTTATTATTTTTGAAATATTGTAAATACATATATTCAAATCATGAACAAACACAATGTAAACAAATTTTAGCTTAATTAAAAAATGTTGATAGCGTATTAAAGAAAAAATTGTGACGTTTTAAAAATGTTCAAATATTCAAAAATCTATTTGAAATTATTAAAATGCAACCATATATTTGAAAAAATGTTAAGCATATATAAAATAAATGTTTCAAATGTATATGAAAAATATTGAAGTATAACAAAAAAATTAGTGAATTTTAAAAATGTCACGGTTTCAGAAAGATGTATGCGACATTTTACAAAAATGATAATCATGTATTTCAAATTTTTTATATGTATAGCAAATACATTTTTTCAGACGTATATGAAAAATCTATAGTGTTTATGAAAAAATAGACATCAAAGATGTTTCAATTAATTGTTAATCATTTTATTTAAAAATTATAATCATGTATTAACACAATTTTAAACATGTATATTTTTTTGATGTATATGAAAATGTAGACATAAAAAACATTTAAAAATAATATTAATTGTGTATTTTAAATATGTTTAACATATATAGTATAATTTCTTTTCACATGTACATGAAGAATGTAAAGAGAGAACAAAGGAAAACTGATGCAAACAACACATAGAAAACAAAAAAAAATCAATC